>JANAVB010022999.1:7292677-7327677 GCA_029216955.1 Iris pallida
TATATATATATAAGATATATATATATAGATATTTATATATAGATATATATATATATATATATCTATATATCCATATAGTATCTATCTGTAACTTCTCAATGAACCTAATAATAACATAATTTCTAAAGTAGGACTTTCACATAAAATTGTGTACACAAAATAATATTTATTTACTTATAGAAGGTTGCTGCTAATAGGCAATAAAGAAATATCATAAAATATATCTACATGATCGTCTTTGAGCACACTACTCAACCACATAGGTTTGGGTCCAGTTCGGGCTTAGTCCAGACTAAATTGGCGCAACCGATCGTCTAAAAGTCAATATATTAAAATATATAATTAAATGATTTAAAAGGGTCAAGTCATAACTTGGCCTGATTTTTCTAGTTCGAACATCCCTATGGCTAAGTCTTCCTTGGCACGGCTAATACACTTGTCAAGACACGCCACTGCACTATCCGTGCCATGATTCCTTGTCGTCTTGTACCTCAAAACTCCACCATGGCTAAAGTCATCTATCGTAACAATTAATTAAATAATTATTTATAAAAATCTAAAAATCACCATTTAAACAATAAATAATAAAAAAAATATTTCAAAATTTTCGGGAAGGGAAGCTACAGAGTGTCGGAATTGTTATATGTAAAAGCATTGTTGACAGAGTTAAAGCTAGATCAGGGAACATCATTGCGTTTTCTGAGTGACAATTAAGCAGCACATAGTACAGCTAATAATCCAGTTCAGCATGATGGAATGAAGCTACATCGAGATCGATCGGTTCTTCATCAAGAAGAAGCTAGAGAAAGGGATCTAAAGCTCGATCATGTTCGCTCAGAAGAACAAGTCGCAGATTGTCTTACTAAGGGAATTAATTCATTAAGTCTTTCTAAACTATGTAACAATATGGGAATGATTGATATCTATCGTCTATCTTGAGGGGGAGTGTTGAGAGCATTAATGGACTTTTAGTCCCACATCAGGTAGAATAATAGGGAGGGGAGTTAACCTCTCCTATATATGTGTAGCTCCACCACAATAATAAACAAGCCAAGTATTCTTATTTCTATAATATATATATAATATATATATATTAATTATAATTATATATATATATATACAAATGGCCATTGTATTTGTACAATACACATATACTACTTATTCAATAAACTCAAACACAAATATAATAACATTGTATTCAACAAACTCAAACACAAATATTTATACATCAAACATTTTCATAAACTCTAGAGTAAACGTCAAACACAAATCATATATACAAATAGTCACTGTCTGTACATAATGATAAAACAACATAAAATTATCCAAAAACTTCAATATATCCAGTCGATGGTGGAGGAGGTGGCGGAGGCGACCGTTGGCCCACTAAGTACTGGGCCATCACCATTGTAAGGATATGCCTTACTCTTTTCCATACTTATCGGCCAAGACATAATACCATGAGTATTCCATCCCGATAACATTCCGTATGATGGAAAATAGTTCATGGTCCACATGAGCATCGCTCTCATCTGAAAGTTATGCTTAATCGATATATCATACGGACCACAATTGTTTCTACTCGTCCACCAATGGCTGTAAGTAGATATTGATGTTCTTCTTTGAATTTTGGACCGGGTATGATAAGTGTTAAGAACATGTAAGGAGTCTTCATGCACATCCATAGTGGTAGATTATAAGGGGTCAAAATCACAGGCCAACAAGAGTATTGAGATCCCAACTACTATTCGAAAGGATTGAATCCATCAGAATATAAAGTCAACCAAACATTCCTAGGCTACACAACAAATTCAGGATGACATAAATCAAAATGCTTTCATGTCTCTCCATCAGAAGGATAATTCTCCTTCATCCATCTTTCGTCTTTGATATGTCATGTCATATGTTGTGCAGTATTTGTGGACATATACATCGTCTACAATCTCTTTGTGATCGGCAAAAAGTGCATGTATTTATGGGGCACAACCTTGCTCGGACAATTAATTTTTCTTTGCCCTGAATTGGCTTGTACCGGTTCTCGTGACAGTAAGTGCATCTATCTTTATCATTGTTCTCCGTGTAGTACAAATGCAACCGTTTCGATAATAATCTATCTTTTCATAGCCTAATCCGAGTTTTCGTATCATCATCTTCGACTTGTAAAAGTTTTCTGGCAAGTCCTTCGATCCTTTTGGAAGCAATTTAATTATCCGATCATAACATTACTGCGGTAAGTTAAAATCAGACTTGACGTTCAAGAGCCGCATCACTAGCGACAGAACATAATGAGAATCATAATCCAGATATAACGGAGTATCGGCATGCTTGAACATATCATAGAACTCCTTTGCATCAAGAGACGGATCCTCCAAATCAAAACTTGGACCTGTCAAATACCAACTCACATGCCAAGTTTTGATGCCGATATTCGAAGTGATATCCGAGAGTGGGTTCTTCCATTTTCGTATTGAAGGAGAACTGATATTGCGGAGCCAAAGTTTCTCCTTGAGTCGTTCACTCGTTGTAGTTCGGTACGAAACCTCTTTTGTAGAGGTGCTATCACGAGATCAACCTCTTTAAATGATATATTATTACATTTGACACAAAGGCACTTTATTAACCTTCTATCCACGAAATAAGGTTGGTGTACAAGAATTCTTTTGAGACAGGAGAGGTGACAGGAGCGTTTCAGAAGTTCTCGTGTGAACTTATTGGTTCATGGGAGAGGATCGTGTAACATTGAATATTGCTTTCAGCACAGTTATCCTCATCACCCCAGCAAGCCAAAAGTTTTTGTTCTTCTCTTCACCTTCCTTCTTCTATTTGTACACGTTTTGTCTCCATTGCAATTGTATTTGCAAGGAAGAACGTATTCTGATTCTTGAGAGCTTGTAATCTAAAAAGTTGCAGTCATAATTTATTATAGTATTTGATCGGAATCGAGTTCAGAGAACAAATTCGTTTGTGTTAATTTCTGAGTCTCGACTACAATCTCAGAATCAAACAGAATGTAGATTGAAAAGTTTACGTAAACCTCTTGGGGAATAACAAGAACTACACATGCTCTATTGCCTACTCTTTTATAAGACGATGCGTTTGACTTCCTAACAATATGCATAATGTTCTTTTCATTTATTTGCTTGGTTGTGCTACAGCTGCTATTTTCCTTCTCAATTTCTGTATGAAAGTTCTTTGGTACTATTTCTTTGTTTGGACGTTTCGAAAGCATGTGCTTTGTTTTCCAAAGTGTAGTACTAATTCTTAGTCTCATTAAGCACGATACGATGATATGATGAGGATTTGTTGGCACTGCCTGCCCATGACCAGACGAGTTCCATAAGCAATCATATCAAAGGAGCAGAGCCATGAAAATATATTTCTTTTTCCCCGTCTGTGACTTCTGCTTGCTCAATTGAATGAGGAAATGGCAATGGAGGGTGCACTGACTTGTCTGCTTTGTTGGAGCTGCTTTATAATGGGTGATTCACTCATCACTCACTCTAATTTGCCTTCCCCAATGGATGTTAGCTGGGCTTGAGTAACTGTTGCATTGGCTTCCACTCCTCCATTATGTCCCTTTGCTTCACCTTTTTCTTCTTCCTTCTTCTGAAAAGACTAGCCCATAATGTCGACAGAAAGACAGTGATTTGATTGAAGTTCTTCCCCACTATGCATGAACCCTCTCTAGCTCCTCTCTTGTGTACTCTTTTAAGTTGAGCACTCCTGTTGACTTATGATAGTGTTGTTTTCTTGGTATATTTGGTGGACCCTTGAAGTTGTCTTAGTTTCTGAATCTGAATGTAGTAGGTTGTGTCGAGCTGAGGGGCTGTTTGGTTGCACGAAAGTGTATGAAAGTGCGAAAGTGGAAAAATGAAATTTGTGCACGCGATCCGTACGCATAAATTTTGAGTTTCCAAAAGTTGTTTGGTTGATGGAATTAAAAAATATGAAAGTTGAGGAATAAGGAGTTTCGTTGTTTGGATGGTCGTTGAAAGTGGAAAAAAAAAAAAGTTCCGTTGTTTGGATGGTTGTTGAAAGTGGATGTTGGTTGGAGATATATTAAACGTAGGTATGGTTACCCCTATTTTTTTCTTTCCAACTAATTTTCGTTGAATTAGTAAATATATTTCCATCTTCCACACAAATAATTGACAACGTTACAAAATATTTATTTGCTAAAATATCCCTAACAAATATGATAATATTTTTACAATAATTAATTTACTCCACAGAAAACATAACAGTCAAAATTAATTAGTTTGTTGGTTAGAGATGTTACAATATTAACTCTATCAAATAATTATCGATTGTTTAGGAAATAATTAATAATTATTGATTATTTTAATTGTCATATAATTTATGAATGTAATTTTCCTGAAAGAAGGAAAGAAATATCATAAATGAAAAAAAAATTATATTGAAGACAAATTTCATTGAAATTTTTTAATAAATGTAATATTCTTACAAAATTTACTTTACTTCAATATAATCCAATGATTTTTTTTTGTCTCAAGTAACACATGTTTACAATCTGCACACATAAGATACAAAATTACTTTACTCAAATTTTATTACCAGAAGTCTCCAAATTTTCTGCTTACAAACAAGCAGCAAAAAGAGAAACATGCTTGACATCATCTTGATTCTCCAAGGCAATTAATAATGCAACCATCTTGATTCTCCAACAATAGCCACAAGAGAAATTTTCTGTTTACAAAGTAGGATCCAAATTTTCGCAAAACAAACCAGTCTAAGTCTATCCACATGATCAAGCATATTAATGTTATAATAATAATAATAATAATAATAAAAAATCTTAATATATGAAAAATTGGGCTCAGAGATTTGTGTACATTGTTCATATATCATCGTACCAATGCTGCAAAAGTTACTGATACTAAAACCATACACTGACAAAAACACTCAAAAGTTTGCAAAAACTGATACTGCATATAGAAGGCAGCGTACCAAGAGTTAGCAATGATTTTCCCACAAAGCCAAGTGATACTCAAATCCAAGTGTTAGTCAAAGCCCAACAAAAGCATACTCAAAGCCAGTGATACTCAAAGAGAAGTTAATACTAAAAAAACCTGGGTACTCAAAAGTAGAAGTTAATACTCAAAAGTATGCTCAAGCCAAGTATCCATCATGAAGTGATACTCAAAGAACATGGGTACTCAAAAATTGATACTCATCTACTGTTCAAATCCTTTTGCCTAATCAAAATTAGGCAACCATTCCTCATCATAGCCCATTGAAAAACAAAATCCAATAACATGAAACTAGGATGATGTGATACATTCCAGTACACTCAAACATGAAGTAGAACATATAGTATAAATCCAGGATACTCAACAAACGATGCTCCCAAACAAAGGTATACCCAATGTTGCTGCACATCAAAAGATACTCATAGAACAGCAGCAGCAGCATAAAGTAAAAACCACACAGGATAAAGAGAGCAGCAACAGAACAGAGCAGCATAAAGAGGCAGCAACCAAGCATCATAGCCCAGAAAAAAGTGAAGATTCATGATGCATGTGGATGCCTAGTTCATCTACCAGACCATATTCCATATGAGAAAAATTATTCTTCCAACCTTCAGTATCAGAAACCAAGCATCATAGCCCAGAAGATAAGCAGCAGCAGCAATCAAATGACCATTGAAAAAAATTTATTAGAATGATACCAAGCATCACAAGAACTGGAATTCCAACCTTCCAAAGGTATACCCATCATTTTTGTTTGAAACTGATTCAGACAAGGGCCACTGAAACCAAATGACCCATCATTTTTGTTTGAAACTGATTTAGACAAGGGCCAAAGCAAAATATCACATAGAACAAAAACAATCAAATGACCACTGAAACCAAATGACCCATCATTTTTGTTTGAAACTGATTCAGACAAGGGCCAAAGCAAAATATCACATAGAACAAAAGCAATCAAATGACCACTGAAACCAAATGACCCATCATTTTTGTTTGAAACTGATTCAGACATAGAACAGCAGCAGCAAAATATCACATAGAACAAAAGCAAAATATCACATAGAACAGTAGCAGCTGAAGCTAATGCTGCTGCCAAATGAAACTGAAGCAAATATTACAGACAAGTGATACTCAGTGATACTAAAAACCTGAGAATTCATCCATCATTTTAAAATTCGGTCATCATGAAAACAGATTGGAATAATTAACTTGGGTGAAGGGACAAAAAACATATGGCTCAGAAGAGTCACCCTACTCAGTCATCATTGCCATGTGTTTGATTTTGACTCAGAGTATTCACCCTACTCATCATTGTCCAAATCGAATGAAGCTAGTACGTTGACTACCTCCAACCATTTCACAAATGCTGCCAAGTTCAAGATACTAAATCCCAGACCACATTCCACATGAGAAAAATTATTCTTCCAACCTTCAGTATCAGAAACCAAGCATCATAGACCAGAAGATGAAATATTCATGAATAAGTCATCATTGTCGGGTTTGCAGCAAAAAAGGCAAGAAAGAAGCCCCAAAACTGATATAGAGGCAGCATCGACATAAAGAAAAAGTATGTTGAGAAGCAACATATATTGAAGGAGACCTATATAGAGGCAGCAAATTAGAATGATACCAAATGATATCAATTTGAAAAAAAACATCACATAGAACAGCAGCAAAAAACATATGGATCAGAGAATTCATCCATCAGTGATACTAAAAACCTGAGAATTCATCCATCATTTTAAAATCCGGTCATCATAAAAACAGATTGGAATAATTAACCTTGGTGAAGGGACAAAAAACATATGGCTCAGAGGAGTCATCCTACTCAGTCATCATTGCCATGTGTTTGATTTTGACTTAGAGTATTCACCCTACTCATCATTGTCCAAATCGAATGAAGCCATGAGAAGATAATGATACTGCCATGTGGGCTTTCCGCCATTGCTCTCTTATCAATGATGGTTCCTTTGGAAATACAGGATACCCAGGAAACCCAAGTCGAAGCCATGAGAAAAATAATAAGTAATATACCCAAAGCCAACAAATGATGCTGCCAACAAGATACCCAGGATACCCAAGTTCAAAGGTATACCCAAAGCCAACAAATGATGCTGCCAACAAGATACCCAGGATACCAAAGTTCAAAGGTATATCCAAAGCCAACAAATGATGCTGCCAACAAGATACCCAGGATACCCAAGTTCAAAGGTATACCCAAAGCCAACAAATGATGCTGCCAACAAATGTTACTGCTCTGCTCAATTAATTACCCCGTAAATTGCACATGATATCCAGGATTTAATACACAAATTAGCCTTACAAATATGAGTAATATTTACTAGAAACAAGTGCATTAATTAGAAAGCATATAACATTAGACACAATTTAAACCAAAGTAGACAATATATACATACTGACATGCTACCACCCAACATACTACTAAAAGTTCACAAAATGTTATCACCCAACATACTACTAAAAGTTCACAAAATGTTATCACCCAACATACTATAATTTAAACCAAAGTTCACAAAATGTTATCATCCAACATACTACTAAAAGTTCTCTTGTCAATTGTTCGGGGAATTGGAAGAGTGCTTTTCATGAAACTTATGCAACCATTGGCCACGAAACATTTCTGGCATTCCTATAAACTTCGTTGCCTCAATTTCATGCTCCGCAAGGTAATCATATGCCTGCATCAGTAAGTTGGCATCGAACCCTTGCATGCCAAAAACAATGGATCCTAGCTTCTCAACGGAAGGTAGCTTCTCATAAAAAGGTGTATCGAACCCTTTGTTTATAGTGGTTGCCATTACGCTAACCTCATCAATAAGCTTACTTATGGTTCCTTCTCTTGCTTCTGTCGCACTCCTACGACGCTTCGTCCCCGACGAGTTGATGGTATTGGATAAAGTAGCCTTCGCTCTAGAAGCATTGCTTTCTGACATCTTGGACCTATTTGTCATGAGTCTATTTGGATCATCGACATCTACGTTTTCACATCTTTCCCAATGTGAAAACGTATCATATGCCAGATCCCCCCTTGCATGGTCATCACCACACACAATGCTAAGCATATCATAATTCCTTATCAGAACATTTATCTATTGAGCAAGTTTTGATTTTATCTATAGAAGAAGAAATGAATATGTTTGTCATAACCTATATAGTGTTAGAAAGTATATAATAGAATAATACAAGTATACCTTTATAAGATCCTCATGGGTATCACTATCCAAAACAACCATCTTCAAATCGTCATCCCACCCTGCACCGGATAGGTCCTTAGCTTTCAGAATTTTCAACCACTTAGTCTTCCATCCTCGTAAGTGGTTTTGTATATTTTCTACCGTATACGATTCTCCGAATTTGCTATTGATAACCTTGTATACATGTGTGAAGGCTTCGCGTTTGAAGCTCTTGTCACACTTTCTTCCTTGTTCTGCCTCATAAGAAAGAAGCTTTAACATCTCGTCGAAATGTGAATCGGGCCATCGCTTGTTAGGTGTGCCCCCTTCATTTTTGCCTCCTTCTAGTATAATATTTTTACCCTTGTCATGTCCTACATTTTTTCCTTTTGTAGCTACCTTTTTCGTTCTTCTCTTAAAAGGAGAAGAAACTTGATCCTCAATTGGAACATTTTGTTCATTAGCGACATTGGCATCGACATCAACATGTGAATAAGAATCCCCAAATGCACCTGTATCATAAGGCCAGTATTGAGGAGGGGGCATTGAAGTCATGAAAGGTGGTGGTAAGGAATGCGAAGTTTCATCGCATAGAGGTGAAGCTGAACATTGAGGCACCCCCAATGATCTTCTTCTTAATTGAGGTAGTGCAAACAGGCTACCCTCATGGATTACAAAGGGTGGAAAGTTTGGGAAATTATCAGACATCTCACCTGTTGACGTGAGGACTTTAGAAAAAATGTACAAGTAACTGCATTAGAAAGCAGAAACAATTCCTTTTGCAATGGAAAGCACAAACTTAGCAAGACATTAGCACAAAACATTTGCATAAGAAAGTAGATTCATAGCCAAACGATAAAGTAGAAAATAACACAACTGATATTTCAACCCCTACCCTCTCCACCAATGTAATCATTCCACATACGCAATGCTATTGCATCACGCTTCGCTTCCCAAGCCTTCTTTGCATTCCTTTGCACTTGTTGACTATTTTGAGAGTATTCCTCGTAGTCAAACAAGTTATCGTCACACACTTCTTCCTCCAATGTGCTATCCTCACTGTTACCAAGGATGAGGTCGTCATTGGGATCAACGCTTAGTATGTAGTTATGCAGAACACAACATGCGTGTACAATATCAACTTGTGTAGAGAAATCATAAAATTTCTTCTCTCCCAGTATGCAAAAGCGATTCTTAAGCGTTCTGAATGCACATTCAATTTTAGTACGCAACTTTGAGTGCCTATAGTTGAAGAGTTCCTTCGGATCCGAAGGATGACGACCTCTTTGGGGATTCAAGTGGTACCTAACTCCTCGGTAGGGTGCAATGAAACCGGGCATCGTTGTAAATCCAGCATCCACTAGGTAGTACTTTTCTAAAACAATTAAAATACGATTTTTATTCTACGTATTAGGAACCTACGTAGATAAAGAAAGTGCTAAGACAATAACTAACCAATAGTTACCTGAAATGACCTTAAGTCCATTGGGCCTCGAGAGAGCATCCTTTAAAACGGTCATGTCATTTGCACAACCTTCCCAACCAGCCAAAACATACGTAAACATCTTGTTGGGTGTAGCAGCGGCTAATACATTTTGTGTCACTTGTTTTCTACCTCTAAACCTCGGTACCAATGCAGACGGTAGGGTTGCTTGGATATGTGTGCCATCAATCAACCCAATACAATCCTACAGTTCAATATGAGCATGTGTAAAATCTATTTCCAAAGCATAGTAATTCTAAATCTAACCAACAGATTATAAAATAGTATATTACCTGAAAATAGGAAAACCATTCAGTAGACTCTCTAATCTCGGTAGGGACATCACCATTAGGTTGCTTCATGTATTGTTCTTTAATAGTACTTATAGCACGAAGTACTTTTCTGAAATATCTAGATATGGTTTCGCCAGAACGGATAAAGTCAATTCCACAAACCCTATTCTTAGACTTATGTCCCAAGATGTAAAGAAAGAGGGCTAGTTGCTCCTCTACACAAACATGTCTCGTATCCTTGAGGGACCCATTGGCAGTCAACATGTTTGCAAGCCTATAGAAAGGGCCACAACTCATTCTAAGATAGTGGACACAGTTTTGTGGACCGGCCGTTAGAATGCGATACATGTGGGCATTCCGCCATTGCTCTCTTATCAATGATGGTTCCTTTGGAACACCTCTTTGTTCATTGTCTTCTTCCTCCAATAATGTAATTATAATTGTAATAACTGTAATTACGCTTGCGATGGCAGCTCGCAACAACGGACCTTTAGGATTAGATAAATCCATCTACAAGACAAAATATTTCGATAAATTATAATGGTCCTATGCTCATTCCAAATATGTGAAGACAGTACCAACAAATTAATATTGTTCTAAATTTAATTTCATGATTTCGTATAACTTTTTTCTACCAAAAATATTGTTCTAAATTTTATTGGACACAAGATATGTAGTATACCAAAAATCTAAAGCTTTCCTATGATCTATAATTTTTCTACCAACTATAAACATATCAATGATCTGAACATGTCCATCACAACTCAGTTTTTTACATATTTAAGAAGATTTGTATAGAGATTTTTTAACCTAAAGCTCGAAGCTCGTAGATCTACCCAAGTAGCAGCAGATCGAACTTCGAAAATTCGAGATTAGGTACCAAAAACAGTAGATCTATGGTCGTAAGCCATAGATCTGTGAAATCGAAAGGAAATTTTCACGAAAATACTCAGTTTTCCACATATTTAAGAAGATTTGTATAGAAAATTTTTAACCTAAACCTCCAAACTCGTAGATCTACCCAAGTAGCAGCAGATCGAACTTCAAAAATTCGAGATTAGGTACCAAAAATAGTAGATCTATGGTCGTAAGCCATAGATCTGTGAAATCGAAAGGAAATTTTCACGAAAATACTCAGTTTTCCACATATTTAAGAAGATTTGTATAGAAAATTTTTAACCTAAAGCTCGAAACTCGTAGATCTACCCAAGTAGCAGCAGATCGAACTTCGAAAATTCGAGATTAGGTACCAAAAACAGTAGATCTATGGTCGTAAGCCATAGATCTGTGACATCGAAAGAAAATTTTCACGAAAATACTCAGTTTTTCACATATTTAAGAAGATTTGTATAGAAAATTTTTAACCTAAAGCTCGAAACTCGTAGATCTACCCAAGTAGCAGCAGATCGAACTTCGAAAATTTGAGATTAGGTACCAAAACAGTAGATCTATGGTCGTAAGCCATAGATCTGTGAAATCGAAAGCAATTTTTCACGAAAATGTATGTTTAAAGGAGGAGAATGTCGAAAAAGAGAAAAATAGGGAAGAAATTTTACAGTGCAAACGCGGGAGAGGGGGGTGACCGCAAGCTCCAACGGTTGGGCGAGGGAAGAAGATCCTCAACGGAGAAATTTTTCCTCTTTCCAGACTTTTCCTTCTCTTCCCAGACCACTTTCACCCAAAAAAGGGTGTGGTGAAACTGTACCCAAAAGGAAGGAGACAGGAACTGCCCTGCGTCCCATCAACCACTTTCATCCCACTTTTAATTTTTCAACCAAACAGCTGAACTGAAGCAAGTTCAGCTGACTTCCCACTTTTCTTCAACTTTCACCCCAATTTCAACGAACCAAACAGGCCCTAAAGTAAGATTATAGTTACCAACATTAATATTTGGTCATTGTGCAAAGGAGACTGGGTTACCAAACTGGGGATGAGAATAGAGCAAGCACAAAATGGTGCTGTTATTACTGCACGCAAGACGAAGTCAGAATTTTAGTTTATTTTGAAATGAACTTAAAATATTCTGAATTTTTTAACATAAAAAATTATTTATTTAATAATAAGTTGAACTAAACATTCAACATCTAATTTTTTTAGAATGCAATCATATATCGAAGTGGTCTAGTGGGCTAAGTATACGAAATCATGTTCAAAACATCATATACAAAAAAATTATTTACTCAGTAATAAGTTAATACAATATATAGTATTAGTGGTCTAATGGACTAAGTATCCTGGTGGGTTAAGTATATAGTATTCATTTTGTTTTTCACCTGAACCACCTTAGCCAACTAGTAGCTCCACCTAGACTGCACGGCCGATACATAGTGTCTAGTATCCATTGCTTACGACTAATGGGGTAGCTAGTCGCGTTTGCTCTCCTAACTTTTGTTTTCTCGGACCAGCACAGTGCTTTCATCTTTGGTGTTCTTTTTTGATCGATCTCTATGCATTTAGCCTCTCCATCGAAAATTTCCTCTGCACTTAACTGTACTGTAGCTAGGCACCTAGGCATATACAAGGAAAGTTGATGTAGGCTTACTTTTGTTCTCAGTAGAAGTGGAAAAAAGGGCGAACTGTTTTCCTAATAGTCCCTTTACTTCCTCGGAAGCTAGATTGTTACATCTCCAAACTGGAGAGAAAAAAGAAAGTACATCCAAGTGCTAATTGTGTACGTTCTAACATGTAGATGAAAATCAAGAATTCAGCCCTTTGCACATTGTCAGCTGCATCTGCGACAGTGAAGGACGAAGATTGCTCTCTCTGCTATATTTCTGTTTGCGAGAGAGAAACCAAGACAACTCTTTGCACTACTCTTATGTTTGATGAAGAATGACATATGGGGTCATGTGTGAATTGTCGCAAAAATTTGTCTTTCTTTCACTCTCGGCAACGTTCGGATTTGATATATCTACAGGTCGAGTCTTCATTTACCGAATTGCATTGTACAGTGGAGTTGTTTAAGGTCTGCTAGAGATACTGGTACTTCTACCGCTCTTACTTACCGCCATCTTCCTAATGAGAAACTGCAACTACAATCAAATTATTGTTGGGTTTCTTTTACTTTGTTTTTTGTTTTTAGCAAGGAGTTGATGGCTGATTCTACCCCCTCACATATTGTTCTCAAATTTGTGATGATATAGGAGAAAACCAGCTAATTACGTCTCTCAAGCCTCCTTAGCATGTGTTCCCTGTAAACCTGTAGGACTCGTTTCTCTAAGCTAGCTAGATATACATGACATATATGAACCAAATTTGAGGGGAGTTTTAAAGAAAATTGCTAACAGCACCCCCAAACGTGATAGGGGACTATTAATTGATAACAGACATCACACTTAACTTGTGTGGTAGGGACAACGCACAGTTTGTTAGGGAGTAACGCACTATTTCAATCACTCAAATTCTTTATCTCACACAACTCTCTTCCTCTTCATCTTTCAAAGACCATTATTGGTGGTTTCTAACCCCATTATAGGGATTTTGAAGCTTTAGAAATTGAAGCAGTCGGATTGGGAACGACATAACAATTCCTCTTCCTCTTCATCCTTTCAAACATCATATATTGGTGGCTTCGAACCCTATTATAAGAATTTGAAACTTTAGAAATTGTGACAGTCGGAATGGAAACGATAAATGACTGGTATGATTCTGGCAGTCATAACTACAACACAACCTCCACTTCATCTTTCGAGCACCATTGTTGGTGGCTTCGAACCTCATTATAACGATTTGGAAGATTTAGAAATTATGACGGTCGGATTGGAAACGACAAAAGGTTGTCACGATTTTTGCAATCCTAACTGTAGTTAGGACTGCCAGAATTCTGACAGTCCTTGTAGGATGAAAACCATTATTGTGGCTTCGAAAATTGTGACAAAACAGTTAGGACCGCCTGTCAGAATTTCGACAGTCCTAACAATAGTCAGGATTGTTAGAATTATGGTAGGATGAACATCATTATTGGTGGCTTCGAAAATTGAGATAAGACAGTTATGATCGCCAGAATTCTAATAGTCCTAAGATTGGTCAAAACTGTCAGAATCCTGGTAGCCCTAACAATAGTCAGGACTACACACACACACACACACACACACATATATATATATATATATATATATATATATATATATATATATATATATATATATATATATATATGGATGACGTCCTAAGGGATTTGGGCGTCGAGACGGATTCAGCATGCCATTGTTGTTGCGCGAGGGGAGAAGAGGAATCCATATCCCATGTTCTTTCGGAAGGAGACACGGCTAGAGAGACTTGGGATCATTTTGGAGAGCTCTGGGGCCTGGCTCATGCTAGATTAACCCTCATGGAGAGAATTAGGCTTTGGTGGAGCCTCCCCAGACACAGTGAGGCAAGAAGAACGGCGACGACAAATATCTGGGTACTTTAGAAGGACGTGAACAAATTTAGATTGAGCACTACGCATTTTTGCAAAGCAAAGTGATATTCGAAGTGTACATGCAACACGATAAGGTGGAGAGGGTATAGATTGGGGTTTCGGTCTTCATTTTTTATCCTTTCCTTTTGGAGGAGTGTATACTTTGTGTTCATTTTGGGGTATACTTAGCTTTTTTCTCTCTCTTCTTTTGGCCCATGTTGGGCGGAGAGTGCGGGTGGCGGATCATTTTGTATTGCTGTTGCCATTGTCGGTTTAATAAATTTTGGGGGTTTAATACACACACACACACACACACATATATATATATATATATATATATATATATATATAGGAAGCGGATCAAAAGTCCGCCTTATAAAACCCCCTAAAAATTCTCTCACTCTCAGCCGTAATTTAATGTTAATATTAATATTAATGTTAATGTTAATATAATGTTAATATTAACATTAAATACTAAAATTAATATTAAACTTAACATTAAAATTAATATTAACATTAATATTAATATTAATATTAACATTAACATTAACATTAACATTAACATTAATATAAAATAAAAATTAAAATTAATATTAACATTAACATTAATATTAACATTAAATTACGGATGAGAGTGAGGGGATTTTTAGGGGGTTTTATAAGGGGGCTTTTGATCCGTATATATATATATATATATATATATATATATATATATATATATATGGTCCGGATCGGGAGCCCCGTTGCCCTTCATCGTTGGATCAACCGGACGCACGCATGGACTCTGTGTGGGCCCCCCCCGGTCCGATGGTGCAAGGGAGGGGGCTTTGGCGGGTCTCCGCGGACGAGTTTTTTGATTCACGCCCATATATATATATATATATATATATATATATATATATATATATTTGTCGTACTCCCCGTCCTCCTTGCTAGCCCCGCGCTCGGCCCTTCGTCACCGGCTGCGCCCGCCGCCACCCCCTCCTCCCTCCCTGTCATTCCATCCCCTCCACTTCTCCCCCCTTCTTTCCTCCCTGGGAGCCTCATCCCCCCCGGGAGAAGCCCGGTCCTGGCCGTAGCTGACCCTTCCCCCATTTTGCACCACCCACCTCCGCATCTTTCAGTCGGATCCACCCCCCCATCCTCCCATCGGCGCCACTCCGGCTACGCCGGCGACGGCCTCGGACTTCGGTACCCCTCTCCCCCGAGAGTCCCCCGGGCAGGCCGGAGCTCCCCCTCCGCGGCCGCCGGGCCCCGAACCCCCCTCATCGGGAACACCTCCGCCATCCCGCCCTATAATTCCAGTTTTATCAAATTCTTCTGTAGAGCAGCTTGCGGCGGGCCATGTGCCCCCCTCAATTTCTGCCCCCCTGGGGAACCGCGAGCGGGTGGCCACGTGCCCAACTTCGGTTCACCCCATTTCATTGGCGCAGTCAACCGTCCCTTTTTCGTATGGGCGCAGTCAACCTTGTGTTGAGGTTTCGTGTCCCTCTTGCGCGGGAATAGGGATGGATCCTGGCGCGGTCCACTTTTTTCAGCGCTCTGGCCACGTGGCTAGGAGCCATGGCAGCGCACCCTTTGGTGCGACTGCGCAAGCCCTTTTGGGCGGATCCTCTGGTGCGAGTGGCGGTGCAACCCAGAACCCATATGTGGTCCCTCCCATTCCGCCGAACCGAGCACTCCCTTGGGGGGATGAGGCTGCCCCTGGCGCAGTTGATGATCTTCTGTACCCAGGCCACGTGGCCAGGGGCGGTGGCTACGCACCTTTTAGTGCGGTAGCGTCAGCCCGTTTGGGCGCCACCTCCATCAAGAGTGGGGGCACCTCCCGGTTGGCGCACCCTAGGCCGGCCCCTGCTTGCGCAGCGGGTTCAGCATCTTCCTCTGCGCCATCTTCGGGCGCAACCTTTCATCTCCCCCTTGCGCTGCCTGCGGGCGCAACCTATCTTCCACCCCCACCTTGCCGTTTGCGCCGAGTGAGGGCACATCCTATTCTCCGTCCCCTTCTCTCATGCCGGGTGCACCCCTCCCCTCCCGATCCCACCGCCAATGTGCATCGGGAGTGGGTCTTTCCCTTTCCCCCCCTCTGCTCTCCTCTCCCCAACCTTCCCCACCAGAAGATGTGATGTTACTCTCCGATGTGGCAGGCCTGCTGGGCGATTCTACAGTCGCCACCCACCCCCTGCCCTTTCCGGGTCTGCCGATCTCGCACCCTGGGATCCTCCGGGATCAGCCCCCTCCACCTCCAGTCGAGAGACTCCACATTTCGGAAGCTATGTCTTCTGGCGCACCACCTAATCTGGCACTCCCAGCCCCAGGCATCACTCCTCGTCCACCTACTTCATATGCCGACATCCTTCGTCCCGATAGGGCTCCCAAGCCGGGACTCCTTTTCTCGGACGTTCCCCTTCCAGATGTCGAGTACCCGTAGGCATCGCCCACGTCGACTGTTCCGTTCACCGACCAGGAGCTCTCGTCCCTGGCCACCTCCTTCCCCTACTCCTTCCTCCTCAAATTCTCAGCAGGCTGCCCCAAGCTCGCTAGGGTGACTGAGGTTATTGCTAGTTGGCGATTATCGGCGGCGTAAAGGGTAGCCCCCCTAGATCCAAGGCATATTCTGCTACACCTATCCTTCGACCTAGACCACTGGACGGTGTGGGCCAAAGGCACCGGGCGAGTAGACTCCCACCAGATGAAGATCATCAAGTGGTCATCGTACTGTAACACCAAGGAAGACTCAGCGACGGTTGCCTCCTGGGTTACCTTACCCAATCTCCCCCTCGTTTGCTTCGTTCCGGCAGCCCTAAAGCGTATTGCCAATTCTTTCGGAACTTATGTGGCCACCGCAGACGAAACCAGCAACCTGACAAAAGCTTACTACGCCAAGATATATGTGAAACTCGACCTCACATCAGACCCTCCCAACCATATCCTCATTGAACATGGCAACCAAACTCACACTCAGCAAATTATTTACGACAACCACGTGATCTTCTGCACCCACTGCCATTTACGTGGTCACCTATCGAAATACTGCCGCCGTCTCCATCCAGAGCTGAGAAAGAAACCAGAGAGGGCTGATCTATATCCCAATAAGAACCAGCGCCACAATCTTGACCAATCTCCACTGCTTCCTCTCCCGAACTCCCACACCAGATTCAACTCCAGCGAAGGCAAAACCAGCAGAGCCAATTCAGCAGAAAAAATAGTGGTCCCCTACCACCCACCTAACCCTTTCCTGTCAAATTGATTCAGCGCGCTCGCGTCAGAAACTATAGCCTCCCCCTAAGATTCGGTCGGTCAAGCTGACATCGACCAGGACCCCGGAACGGGCTCCGAGGACCTCAGCCCTCCCCTCGAGGATTCTGAAGAGTCTCTCCTAGCACCTCCAATAGCCTCCAACCTGTATTCTACCACCATCGAAGCTCTAGCCATCCTAGGGCCAGAGCAGGCATTTAGAGGTCTTCAGGTCCTAGCCGCTGGCTTCCCTCTCCAAACGGAAGGGGACCAGATCGGCATCACCGACGACACCCTTCTCATCCCCCCAGAGCAGCTCGACCTCGATTTAGCAGGAAAAAACGGTCATTCCTCCTCAAAGCCGAGAGGACTCTTCCTTCGGCACATCTTACAAGAAGATGGAAGAACCGTACATCACCAACCGAAAAGCAGACACAAAAGGGACCGCCAAATCCCCGTCCATACAAACTAGGTCCGCTGCGAAGCGGTCCAACCAACCCCTCCCAAAGCCCCATTAATGCTGAATATCCTCTCCTGGAATGTCCGCGGTCTGGCGAACAAACCAACGATGAGGAGAATCACCAGCATCAAGAAAATCTACAAGATCGACATCTTGATCATCCTCGAACCCAAAATCTCTTCCAAGAGGCTCAAATCTATTCAACTGCAGTTAGGATTTCATTCGGCCATTGCCGGCAGACATGACATCTGGATCCTCTGCTCCAAAGCCGTCAACATGGGTGTCATCCACGATTCTAGTCAAGCCCTGTCTTGCTGGATGGAACATCCTCTTATCCCGAAACGTGCCATCCTTTCTGCGGTTTACGACAGTTGTGACATTACTGAACGCAGACTCCTTTGGCACGATCTCTTGGAAACCTGCCACCAAAATTGCAACCTCCCATGGCTCTGCATCGGAGATTTCAATGCCATCACCTACAGAGAAGAGAAGATTGGTGGTCGCCCTCCCCCTCTCCCTGCCATGCAAGACTTCAACAACTTCATCTTCAACTTCCACCTCACCTCCCTCCCGTTCACCGGCACCGCTTTCACTTGGTACAATATGCAGGAAGGCGACCGCCGGCAATTCTCCCGCCTTGATAGGGCGTTAACGAACGCCCACTGGCTTGACACGGGGACTATCTCCAAGCTTTCTCACCTTAACGCCACCGAATCTGACCACGCACCCTACTAGTGTAAATCACCAGCAGATCCAACCATTCTGGAAAGAGCTTCCGTTTGCTGGACTTCTGGAGCGAGCACCCCCAATTCTTAGGGGTCGTCACGGAAGCATGGAACAGCACGGACTCCGTTGATCCCCTTAATCGTGTGGCCATCAAGCTCCAGGCCACGAGGAAAGCTTTGACAGCTTGGAGCAAGCAAGCTTACGGGGATATCTTCCAAGCCATTCGTGAGGCGAAAGACGACGTGACCCAGGCTGAAGTGACATACATGGCCAACTGCACGCCGGATACCCGGAAAGCGCTGAATCTTACCAAAGCCATCCTCAAATTCAGACTGAAGATTGAAACCGACTTTTGGAAGCAGAAAGCCAGGATCAAATGGGACAACGAGGGAGACAACAACTCCAGCTTCTTCCACGCCTGCGTCAACGGGCGAAGACAAAAACTCACTCTCCATCAGATTGCCACAGACAACGGCACCAGCGTCTCCGATCAAAAGGGTATACAAGAGGAGGCAGCGAAGTTCTACTCTAAACTTTTTTCCAAGGAGATGATTATTAAAGACAACACCTTTTTGGACGGGGTTCCCCACCTTATCAGCGACACCAACAATTACCTGCTTGAACAGCCTCCCTTAGAAGAAGAAGTAAAAGAAGCTGTATGGGCCGTCGACGAGCACAGTGCCCCAGGACCAGACGGATTTTCTGGAGTATTTTTTTTTCACTTGCTGGGACATCATCAAGACTGACATCCACAATGCGACCTCAGTCTTCCTCCAAGGAGCTAACTATCCCAGAGCCATATCGAGCACCAACCTCATCCTCATCCCAAAGAAAGACAACCCTGAGACTTTCTGCGACTTTCGCCCAATCAGTCTTTGTACCTTTACCAACAAGATCATCTCCAAGATTATCGCTTCCCGAATGGCAGGCCTTCTTCCCAAGATCATCTCGGAGGAGCAGGGCGGTTTTGTTCAGGGGAGAAATATCCAAGACAACATCATGCTAGCTTAAGAGTTAGTCACATGCATGAAATTTTCAGCCAGAGGTGGCAATATTGCTATCAAATTAGACATGGAGAAAGCCTACGACAGACTAGACTGGCAATTTATGATCTGGGTTTTCAGGGCCTTCGGCTTTTTCGAAACCTGGACCAACGTGGTGTGGAGATCAATCAGCAACTTGTGGTTCTCCACGGTTATCAACGGCCAAGCGGATGGGTTCTTTAAATCAACCCGCGGGGTCAGGCAAGGGGATCCGCTATCCTCCACCATCTTCATCATTACGGCGGATGCTTTGAGCAGAAACCTTAACAAAATAACGAACACTCCCAATTTCCAGTACTACCATACGGCCAGCGGCTGTCGAATCATCACCCACCTGGCCTTCGCTGACGATATCCTTATTTTCTCAGCCGGAGACGCAGGGTCGGTGGATGTCGTCCTTAATACGCTCCAAACCTATAAAAAGTGCTCAGGACAGAAGATCAACCCGGATAAGAGCGTCATCTACACCCACCACAAGATCAAGAGAGAGCAAGCGGCTAGCATATCGACCACCACATCATTCTCCATCAAGAACCCTCCATTCCTCTACCTTGGGTGCCCCCTCGTGTATGGGAAATCCAACGCTGGGATCTTCGAGAGCTTGACCAACCGCATCAGGAAAAAGCTCGAGGGCTGGCACAATGCCACCCTATCCCCAGGAGGCAAGATTATTCTCATCAACCATGTCCTCACCTCTATTCCCATCTACACCCTGGCAGCGTGCTCCCCCCAAAAAAGTCCTATCCCACATCGAGAGCATCTTCAGCAATTTTTTTGGGGTCACAGCGGCGGCCACGAGAAGCACCATTGGGCCAGTTGGGACACCATGGCTCGCCCAACTGACGCGGGGGGTCTGGGTTTTACCAAACTTTTACACATTGTT
The DNA here is from genome assembly GCA_029216955.1 of Iris pallida. Lineage (NCBI taxonomy): Eukaryota > Viridiplantae > Streptophyta > Magnoliopsida > Asparagales > Iridaceae > Iris > Iris pallida. The sequence goes on from JANAVB010022999.1 coordinate 7,313,387, forward strand.
AACGTCTTCTTGATGAAGTTGTGGTGGACACTTCGCACCAGCAAGAACTTATGGTCCAGGTTCATGAAGGCCAGATATTTTAAGCATATCCACCCATCCACGACTACCGCTAGGAGCAGATCATCCACGGCCTGGCGCCGCATTCTCCACAGTTGGACCCTAGCCGAACCTGCGATCCGCCTTACGGTGGGCATCGAGGAAGCATCACCATTCTTGGAGCACTGGATTGGCGACTTCTTGCTTACACCCACCCCGGCGGCTCCCAGAAATAGTACTATCAAGGATCTTTGGGACCCTCCTAATAACTCCTGGGATTGGAGTAAAGTCAGGTCACGGGCTGGGACCGAAGGGACCGACTACATTCGTCGTAGCAGCTTGAGGATCTGTCCGGATGCAGATAAGCTCGTGTGGTCGCACGACGGTACTGGCGCCTTCTCGGTTAAGTCTGCCAGAAATATCATCCGGGGTAACGAGGCCCCGTCTCCTACCATTGCCTCGTTCTGGCAGACATGCATACCCAAGAAGTGGTCTTTCTTCATCTGGAGAGCCCTCCGCAATATCCTCCCCACTGACGACAACCTCAATACCATCGGTTTCAGCCTTGCCTCTGCATGCACATGCTGCTCGGATCGACAATCGGAAACAGCCAACCACATCCTCAGTCAGGAGGACCTACCGGTTAAGGTCTGGAGAGCTCTTTTCCAGCGTTCCAGATTGACTCATGGAGGCAAAAACTTTTACCATCACATGGACACATGGGCTTCAACATCCCATGGCCACCAGATCGTCGCCGCGGCTGCTACGTGGGTCATCTGGAAAAACCGGAACAAGACGAGATACGAAGGCCATCAATACAGCGCAGACCAACTAATTTGGGAAACCATTCGCCAATGCCACAAACGGAGTCCCCTTTGTAGGCATGGCAGACAGACCTTCTGGAACTCTCTCCTTTCCTCGGCTTAGCCGTTTTGTTTCTTTTTGCCACTTCTTTTGTCAGTATACGTGTATAGGCTTCGGTATTTTGCGCCTTATGGTATAGTTATAAAGGTTTGGCCTTTCGACCTTATTGAATAAAATGGTGGGTTCAAGAAAAAACAAAAATATATATATATATATATATATATATATATATATATATATATATATATATATATATATATATATATATATATATATATATATATATATATATATATATATGGAAGCGGATCAAAAGCCCCCCTTAGAAAACCCCCTAAAACCCCCCTCACTCTAATTCGTAATTTATTGTTAATATTAATGTAAATATTAATGTTAATATTAAGTTTCATGTTAATATTAATGTTAATATTAACATTAAATACTAAAATTAACATTAATATTAACATTAAAATTAATATTAACATTAACATTAATATTAACATTAACATTAACATTAATATAAAAATCAGAAAAATTAATATTAATATTAACATTAACATTAATATTAACATTAATATTACGGATTAGAGTGAGGAAGGTTTTTAGGGGTTTTTCTAAGGGGGCTTTTGATCCGCTCCCTATATATATATATATATATATATATATATATATATATATATATATATATATATATATATATATATATATATAATTATAATATATCATATAATATACAACTCTCGAGATGAATTCGCTCTCCCCAGCTCTCCCCTCCGCATCGTCCCCGACATGGTGCCCCCTCCACCGCCGCTGAAGGTCAGCCGCCTTCCCTCCCCCCTCGACCATGCCACCCTCCCGTCCTCCGGCCCATTCTCCTGGCCTCTCCGCCGAGGAGGCCCTCTGCCGCAGGATAGCGGCCGCCCTCTTCCCCCATCGCCCTCTTCCCCGTCGTCACTGACGCCCCCCTCGCCGACCCCTCCGACGGTACTGGCCTTCCGTTGGTCCTCGGGGAACCTCCCTCCTAGCTTGGACCCCCGCGCAGCAGTCGCTCGTCGGTCGCAGCTTTGCAGCGATGGCCGTATCCCCCGGCGTTGGGCAGGCTGCCGCCCCAGCCCCTCAGTCCTCGTCGATGCTGGAGCACAGTTACGGAGTAGCTGCGCCCCCCCATCTTGCCATCTCGGGCATCCCGCCCGTCCCTCCCTGCTCTCCCCATCCTTTTCCGCTCTCCTCCGTCCAGTCGGCCGCCGCCGCCTCCTCCATCGCCCTACCACCCCACCCCCCAAACCCCTCCACCACCCTCCCCTTCGGGCCTTACTGTCGGTCCGGATCCTCCACCTAGGAACCACTGGTGCGGAGTAGCACCCACCCTCCTTCAGTCCCCGAGCCCCCTTTCCGCCCACCAGCAGTTCCTACTTCGAATTTGCATCGGGATGTGCCCCCTTGGTTTCCTCGCCCCTGTTGGGGGACGTGCCCCCCATTGGTACTCCTGCCTCTGCTGGGGGACGTGGCTCCCTTTGGCGCAGTCAAACATCAGCGGGTGGGCTCGTTGGCGCAGTCCAACCCCGCTCTCTGAGCTAGGCCCCTTGAAACTCCCGTCTCTGTTGGGGGACGTGGCTCCCTTTGGCGCAGTCTATCGTCCGCAGGTAGGCTCGTGGCCCCGTTGGGACACCCTCCCCTGTTGGGGGACGCGTCCCCCTTTGGCGTAGTACATCCCCGGTCTCTCCCTACCCAGGCGGTGTCCCCCTTTGGCGCAGTCCAACCTTGGTCTTCCCGTGGCCATGTGGCAGCACCAGGTTGCTGCACTTCTGGTAGTGGGGTTTCAGCAGCTACCTTGGGCACCTTTTTTGGAGCTTATGGCGCTCTTCCTTATGTTGTGCCGTATGGGAGCACATCTAGCCGCTCATTGGAGGTTTCCATCCGTCCGTTGATGGGCTCGAGGCCCCCTCGGTTCCTGCACCCCTGTTGGTGGTCATGCTTCCCTATGGTGCGGTCAACCCCCAGCCTTCCCCTGGCCACGTGGCCCAGGGTTCTGCAGCCCCTTTGGGCGACTATTCCCGTGCGCTCGGCGCCCTTTCTCTAGTTGCGCCGCATGGGGGTGCATCTCAACCCCACCCCGCGCTCTCTAGAGCTAGCCTTCCGCTTTGCTGGAGTCCGTGCAAGCCGCTGTAAAGGCTTCCCCTCTCCCCTTTGTGCCTTTTGTGGGAGCAAGAGAGGGCGCAACCCATTTCCTCACTTCCCATCATCCCTCTTATGTCTCGCCTTCGCCTGATCCGACGGACAACCCAATGCTGCCTTTCGATGCGGCCGAGCTCCAGAGGCCCCCTCGTATGGCCACATTGGGCACGAGCCTCCCCTCTTTCCATTCGGTTGCACCGGGTGTGGGCGCAACCCGACCATTACATTCGCCTACTTCTTTTGTGCCTCCTGTGGTGGCTCCGCTGGGCGCAGCCCACCACTACCCCTCCCCAGTTCTGGACTTTCCCCTCTCTTTCTCTTCGCGGTTTCCACCTGTCGATGTGATGTTGCTCTCTGACGCGGCTGGACTGATGGACGCTTTTCCCCTTCCTGGCGCTTCCCAACCAAATCCCCCTCCCAAACCCCCTAGGGTTACGGCGAGCGCACTTCCGAGGCCCGTTGGGGGTCAGCCCCCCTCTATCGGGATACAAACCATCCTATACCGGGCTCTGTGCCTTCGGGCACAACCCCTCTTCGGCCATCCCTGCCCCTGGACCTTCTCTTCACCCGCCTACATCCTTGGCCGACATCCTTCGCCCGGACAAGGCCTACAAGCCGTGACTCCTGTTCCCGGACGTCACCCTTCCAGATATTGAGTACCCGCAGGCATCTCCCATGCCGATGGTACCGTTCACCAACCAGGAGCTCTCTTTCCTGGCCACCTCATTCCCCTTCTCCTTCGTCCTTAAATTCTCAGCAGGCTTCCCCAAGCTCGCAAGGATAGCAGAGGTTATTGCTGGCTGGCGACTAATGGTAGAGTACAGGGTAGCCCCCAAGACTTGAGACATATTCTGCTATACCTATCCATCGACATGGACCGCAGGACGGTGTGGTCCAAAGGCACCGGGAGGGTTGACTCCATACAGATGAAGATAATTAAGTGGTCACCCAACTTCAACACCAAGGAAGACTCAGCGACGGTTGCCGCCTGGGTCACCTTACCCAATCTCCCCCTCATTTGCTTCGTTTTGGCGGCTCTTAAGCATATTGCCAACTCTTTCGGGACTTACGTAGCCACCGCCGCCGAAACCAGCAATCTGACAAAAGCTCACTACCCTAAGATATGCCTGGAACTCGACCTCACCTCAGACCCCCAACCATATCTTCATTGAACTCGGAAACCAAACGCACACTCAACAAATCATCTACGACAACCATATTATCTTCTGTACTCACTGCCATTTATGCGGTCACCTATCGAAGTATTGCCTCCGTCTATACCCGGAGCTGAGGAAGAAACCAGAGAGGTCAGAACCCATTCCCAAAGGGAACCAGATTCACCAATTGGCTCAATCAGCCCTTCTTCCCCCTCCGAACTCCCATACCAGATTCAACTCCAGCGAAGGCAAATCCAGCAGAGGCAAGTCAGCAAAAAAAGCTATGATCCCCTACCACCCACCTAACCTCTCTCTGTCCAATCAATTCAGCACCCTGGTGTCAGAAGCCATTGGCTCCCCCTCGAGTCGGACGTCGACCAGGCCCCAGGACCGGACCCTGAGGAACTCAGAGCCCCCCTAAGGAGACGGAAGAGTCCGCTCCAGCACCTCCGATTGCCGTCGAACTGCTTACTCTGATCGGCAACTCCATCGTCGATGCTCTGGCCATCCTGGGGCCAGAGCAGGCCTTTAGAGGTCTTCAGAGTAGTGCCCCGTCCCGTAAAGTCAATCGGAGGAATCAAAACGCCGACGGCGTTCTGTCTTAGTCTTGCAACGGATGCTCGATGGCACGCTCGGTCGAGGCGACTCCTCGCTCAGATGGGGTAGTTTCGGTGAACTCGTCTCATCTTAGCCTTCACTTAATAACTCACATGTTTTCAACTTGTACAGGTTAGGCTTGATAATAAAAAGAGATGCATCCACATAGCTAAGGGAATAATCCCGACGAGTCAGAATGTCTTAGAACATAGAAAATATTTCCACGATCTGCTTAGAAGTCGGCTCAGCATGCTTTCAAATGACACTCGATCCTTCGTTTTCATAGCTTGGGAGAAGAAAGTTGGCCTAAGTTGCTAAGTTGCCACGACACTCGAATTGCCTAAGTCATAGGCGTCGCCCGCTTGAATGCTTGATAAAGCATGTACGATCCCGTCGTTTTTCTCCAACACTCGAAATAGCCTAAGTCATAGGTGTCGCCCACATGAATGCTTGAAAATGCATGCACGGTCCTGTCGTCCAAGGCTTGCATAGCCTTCGCAAGTCCCGTGACTTAAGTCATCTTGTACGACTTGTTGGCTTAAGTTTAGGCACCCGAAAACTTGGTTGTTCAAGTCGAACGCGTGCACGGCCCGTCCTTTAAATGCGAAGCTCGACGTAGCCTTTGCTTGTCGAGTCGTTGCTGAATAAGTTAGACAAGAGTTGTGCTGGGCTATCGAAGCCATTTCTAGCACTGTCCCGCTCTATCTGCGATTGTCAAGTCGCGTAGTCCCTTGAGAACAAGGCTCATCATATAAAGTATATGACTTGAGCGATAGGGTCGCCTAGAGAACAAGGTCTGTCTAAGGCACGAGTCACGGTTGGTTTAGTGAAAAGCATGCCACGGACAAAAGAAGTCCACGCGATTGGTTGTCGTCGAGATCGATCCCGCTACTTGGGAGTCTCGCTAAGTCTCGATAAGTCCCGCACACGAGATCGGTTCTACTACTTGGGAGTCTCGCTATGTCTCGATAAAGAAACACACGAGATCGGTCCCGCTACTTGGGAGTCTCGATAAGTCTCGCATACGTGATCGGTCCCGCTACTTGGGAGTCTCGATAGAAAGTTGGAAAGCATGGTCACGAATAAAGAAGGACTTGGTAGATCGAGTTGAGTTTGCATGGTCATGGGACAACTTGTCGACAAGGTATAGTCTTCTTGAATGATCGTCGAGGAATCGGAATCATGTCGGCCCGGGGGAAGCGAGGCGGCTCAAAGTAGGATGCCGGATAACCACATGGAAGATTCGGCGCTTCCGAGGCTTGCTACCCATGGAAGGGCGGACTGAATTCCCTGAGCCGAGTCCAAGATAGCTTGACATTGCTAGTGCCACTCATATAGATGGGTCGACAGAATAGCGACAAACCGCGTGTATGCCTTTGGATTGAGTCTAGAGCTTGAACGCAAGTCCAGTAGGTAACACAATGTCTGGGCCTAAGATTGGACTGCAGCATAGGCACCGTGCTAGGTACGATACTTGGCATCGGGATGTTCATGAAATCGATACTAGGTTTGACAAGTCTTGTCTAAGTTGGTTGGTATGTCGAACAGGAAGACCGCAAGGCGGTAGCATGGATAAGTCTTGATATGTTAGCGAGGCACGACCTCAATCTTGAAGCACGAACTAGTTCTAAGCAAGGTCTAGAGGCACGACCAGCACGAGTCGTCCCCTTGACGTCGCTGGCACGAGAATTGGTCGAGAGGTACTTGAGTTTAAAGGAAAGTCTTGTCACGACCGAGTTTGCATAAGTTGCTCCTCGACAAAGCACTATCTCGAGTATGTTGAAGTCATTAATAGAGTATGGCACGACCCTGCCGTCCCGAGTTGAAGTTTGGTCAAGTACATAAGCGATGAGGCACTGCCTCGATCGAAATACACGTTGGCATTATAGTACGACCATGTCAAAGCACATCGATTTGGTCAGGCATCGTGGTCTTAAAATTAATCCTAAGGCAAGACTAGAAAGACAATCGAAAGGGATTAAGCTGCACAAAGTAAGTGAACGTGTCGGTTTTGTATGGGTGGGCGAGGAGCTCACTCCACCAGTACAGTTGAGTACTGACACCCACACAGTTTTCATGTACAGGAACAGGTAGAAGCTCGTGACGTGAAGCTCGCTTGGATGTGTCGAGGCATGGAGTCCCTTGGCGAGTCAATGTGTGCGGCCGCGTGAACTCAAGACATATACGGGACATAATGTATGGATATTGCCTTCCGAAGCTTCCGCTGGCTCAAGCATTGAAATCGAGAGATGAGAGAGAGAGCAGAGTGACTTGTATAATGAGAGAAAAGTGAGCATGAGAGACTTATAATCATGGCCTTGCTCCTAGTATAATCTGATTGTTCAATATCAATAAAAGAGTTTTTTTGAATAACTTGCGTTTGCCATTAAATTTTCGCTGCATGTTTCAATGTTTCTGCTTGGGACTTCTGTGCGACGACCCCGTCGCCACCGCTGAAATCGGCCATTATAGAACCCATCTTGCACAAGCGCAATCTAGGCTCGTGCGGCATCACGCCTTAGCGAGGACGATCGCTCCTACGGGAGCGGGGCGTGACATAATGGTATCAGAGCACGGCTTTACGTCCTTGGACTTCAAGTCGACTTTCTCAGTTTTGAAAGCTCGTCGTTGTTAAAGAAGTGTGCGCTTTCTCTCAAATGTCCCTCGGCATATCCATACAATAAGTCTAAATATTTTCAAAAGCTCATACAAGCGTTCAATCGATAGCCATCGCCGAACGCATTATTAGGCCTTTGTGCCGAACGGTGTCAACTTGACTTGATAAGAAAATATGTGCTAAAGTTAGCAAGTCGCGTGCGTGCCCAACTAGTCCTACGTCAACATTAGCAAGTGAGCATGGAAACTTGAATATAGTCCGCACGGGATGGCTATGCACACGGCCTTTTGGCTAAGTTGTACCGTGCGTCGCGTACCCCGACTTTTTGGTGCAAATGAGTCGCGAGTGATATCAAGTATTGCTTGGTCGGGAACGGGGGTACACGTAGAGTGTATATCGACAGGAACGCTATCGGGCTAACGCTTTGGCATGTACAAAAGATTGGTTTGGATTTTGAGGAATAGTACGAACGACTTAGTGCGTCGATACGACGTGAGCGATTACGCTAGAGATTCGTCGAACGAATCGGAAAGATGGTTTAGCGAATAATACGAATGTGATTGAGGACTAGATCGGATGGCTCGAATCCTGAGTGGTGTATGGTTTGTCTTGAAAATCATTCAAGCAAAATCAAGGATTAGAAGTAACGGCGAGTATGTCGGCGAGGCGATGCGATCGCACAAAGCCTTAGAGTGCGTCACGCTTAGTTGGTCGTGACTTCATATGTCCCGAACGAGATGTCGTTCGAACAACTTATGAATGGGCAACGTGAGTTAGAAAATAATTCAGAACGATGAAACGAGTGAATGTCTTGATCGAGAAAATCTAGTAAATCACACGTACAATTTCGGACTGAGTCAAATAAAATGTGACTTGAGTTTTGGACAACGATCTTGATACTAATTGAAGAATAGCAATCGAACTTGATCTTAAATATTGAGGAGATTGTGGAATATCCAACTCGGACAACATCATTAGTGCACGATTCGGAGTTCGTTGCAAAAGGAAGATCGTCAGGTTACGTACATCATCGATGGTATTGAGCCGTATCAAAGATCGATGTGCGATAACTCGGGGGTTCCCTGATTCGAGGAATAACGATCGTGTTAAATGTTATTGTTTCGCTGGATGCTATCCTCTGGATGTTGGAACACGTCGAGGAAAATATAGACTTGGCTCGAGGATTTTCTAGTTGAACGAATGACAAACGGACTATCGAACTGAGAAATTGGCTTGGATAAAAATGAAATGTTTGGATTGCTTCGATGATAACCATAATGTTGACATTTTTGTCTTATGCGAGTGCAACTCCAGTCTCGCACATACGTCACATCGATTAGGGCGATCACTCTGCATGAGTGCTGGTATGGTGCTTCATACAGCAGGGGTGGTCGAACTTGTACGGTGTGGCAATTCGTGTGCATCGACTTGTGGTTTGACGCAAAGGTGGACTCGAGAATGGCTCTGTGTGCTTGACAATTGAACTTGAGGATTGAGTAGGTCCAATCCGCGTATAGAGAATGAATTAGTCTAGACTCAAACAAGAGCTACGTCCCGATGAGAATGATTATCCCGCGGGAGCGTTGCATGGTGATTCATGAACAACCGTGGATAATCGGACTCGTGTAAGATTGAGGCGCAACATATTGTTGAGCTAGACGACCTCATGATTGAATACATGAATTGGTTAGAATTTGTGATTGAACGGATTCGAATTGGCACAACGAATGCATTGATGCGAATAGGTGATCGTACTCGATGTTTAGAAATCTGAGTGATACGATCTTGGGTAGAAACCCCGTGTTTTTGACTTTGTTTGACCCTAGGATTGGGGTCAGTGTTGGCATTATTGTTAGAGAACTATGATTCCAATCCTGACATTGACTTAGCCTTGAGACATGGCCTAGCGGTTAGGCGAGACGCCCCTCTTTTAAGAGTTAGCAATCGAAAGATTGATCTTGATGATTGACATGGATGGATAGTGTGAATCATGAATATAGGAATGCCCCTCACAAGATTCAGCTGACATGCATATATTTTAGGGATGCCTGAGTATGTGTACGATGCGACTCGAGTGAGAATGACGAATTCTCTATCATGCGGCTAGGCTGAATACATGTATTATGGGGACGTTTGGAATACGTGCACGATCCAACTAAGTGATACGTTGAGTTCAAGCAAGACTTGAGGAATGAAAGAGTGTTGAGAATTTGAATCGTGTAAAGAGAAAGATTGATAGTCGTGTAAGCGTGGCTCAGAATCGAAGAAATGCGTAGGCGGAAGTACGTACGATAAATTATGGTGTATCTCGTACGATTGTTACAAGTTTCGTGTCTAGACATGATTAAGTCTTGGCCACAGAAATGGTAGGATGGCTTGCCTTCAGGAAAATCTCGAGGACGAGACTTGTTCTGAGTGGTGTATGTTGTAGTGTCCCGTCCTGTAAAGTCAATCGGAGGAATCAAAATACCGACGGCGTTCGGTCTTAGTCTTGCAACGGCTGCTCGAAGGCTCGCTCGGTCGAGGCGACTCCTCGCTCAGGTGGGGTAGTTTCGGTAAACTCGTCTCATCCTAGCCTTCACTTAATAACTCGCTTGTTTTCAACTTGCACATGTTAGGCTTGATAATAAAAAGAGACGCATCCACATAGTTAAGGGAATAATCCCGACGAGTCGAAATATTTTAGAACATGGAAAATGGTCCCACGGTCTTCTTAGAAGTCGGCTCAACGTGCTTTCAAATGACACACGATCCTTCGTTCCCGTGGCTTGGGAGAAGGAAGTTGGCCTAAGTTGCTAAGTTGCCACGACACTCAAATTAGCCTAAGTTATAGGCGTCGCCCGCTTGAATGCTTGATAAAGCATGCACGGTCCCGTCGTTTTGCCCCAACACTTGAAATAGCCTAAGTCATAGGCGTCGCCCGCGTGAATGCTTGAAAATGCATGTACGGTCCCGTCATCCAAGGCTTGGCATAGCCTTCGCACGTCCCGTGAGTTAAGTCGTCTTGCAGGGCTTGTTGGCTTAAGTTTAGGCACCCGAGAACTTGGTTGTTCAAGTCGAACACGTACACGGCCCGTCCTCTCGATGCGAAGCTCGACGTAGCCTTTGCTCGTCGAATCGTCGCTGAATAAGTTAGACAATAGTTGTGCTGGGCTATCGAAGCCATTTCTAGCACTGTCCCACTCTATCTGCGGTTGTCAAGTCGCGTAGTCCCTTGAGAACAAGGCTCGTCGTATAAAGTATATGACTTGAGCGATAGCGTCGCCTAGAGAACAAGGTCTGTCTAAGGCACGGGCCACGATCAGTTTAGTGAAAAGCATGCCACGGACAAAAGAAGTCCACGCGACTAGTTGTCGCCGAGATCGATCCCGCTACTTAGAAGTCTCGCTAAGTCTCGATAAGTCCCGTACACGAGATCGATCCTGCTACTTGGGAGTCTCCCTATGTCTCGACAAGGAAACACATGAGATCGGTCCCGCTACTTGGGAGTCTCGATAAGTCTCGCACATGAGATCGGTCCCGCTACTTGGGAGTCTCGATAGAAAGTTGGAAAGCATGGTTATGAATAAGGAAGGACTTGGTAGATCAAGCTGAGTTTGCATGGTCATTGGACAACTTGTCGACAAGGTGTAGTCTTCTCGAATGATCGTCGGGGCGTCAGAATCCTGTCGGCCCGTGGAAAGTGAGGCGGCTCAAAGCAGGATGTCGGATAACCCCATGGGAGATTCGGCGCTTCCGGGGCTAGCTCCCCGTGGAAGGGCGGACCAAATTCCCTAAGCCGAGTCCAAGATAGCTTGACATTACTAGTGACCACTCATATAGATGGGTCGGTAGAATAGCGGCAAACCGCGTGTATGCCTTTGGATTGAGTCTAGAGCTTAAATACAAGTCCAGTCAGTAACACAATGTCTGGGCCTAAGATTGGGCTACAGCATAGGCACCGTGCTTGGCACGATACTTGGCGTCGGGATGTTCATGAAATCGATACTAGGTTTGACAAGTCTTGTCTAAGTTGGTTGGTATGTCGAACAGGAAGACCGCAAGACGGAAGCATGGATAAGTCTTGATAAGTTAGTGAGCTACGGCCTCATTCTTGAAGCACGAACAAGTTCTAAGCAAGGTCTAGAGGCACGACTAGCACGAGTCGTCCCCTTGACGTCGTTGGCACGAGAATTGGTCGAGAGGCACTTGAGTTTAAAGGAAAGTCTTGTCACGGCTGAGTTTGCATAAGTTGCTCCTCGGCGAAGCACTATCTCGAGTATGTTGAAGTCATGAATAGAGTATGGCACGACCCTGCCGTCCCGGGTTGAAGTTTGGTCAAGTACATAAGCGATGAGGCACTACCTCGATTGAAATACACGTTGGCATTATAGCACGACCATGTCAAAGCACATCGATTTGGTCAGGCATCGTGGTCTTAAAATTGATCCTAAGACGAGACTAGAAAGACAATCGAAAGAAATTAAGTTGTACAAAGTAAATGAACGTGTCAGTTTTGTATGGGTAGGCGAGGAGCTCACTCCACCAGTACAGTTAAGTACTGACACCCACACAGTTTTTATGTGCAGGCACAGGTAGTAGCTCATGATGTGGAGCTCGCTTGGATGCATCTAGGCACGGAGTCCCTTGGCGAGTCGAAGCGTGCGACCGCGTGGACTCAAGACTTATACGGGACATAATACATGGACATTGCCTTCCGAAGCTTCCGCTGGCTCAAGTATTGAAATCGAGAGATGAGAGAGAGTAGAGTGACTTGTATAATGAGAGAAAAGTGAGCACGAGAGACTTGTAATCATGGCCTTGCGCCTATTATAATCTGATTGTTCAATATCAATAAAAGAGTTCTTTTGAATAACTTGTGTTTGCCTTTAAATTTCTGCTGCATGTTTCAATGTTCCTGTTTGGGACTTCTGTGCGACGACCCCGTCGCCGCCGCTGAAATCGGCCGTTATGGAACCCGTCTTGCACGAGCGCAATCTAGGCTCGTGCGGCATCACGCCTTAGCGAGGACGATCGCTCCTACGGGAGCAGGGCATGACATTCAGGTCCTCGTCGCCAATTTCCCTTTCCAAGAGGAAGGGGACCAGATTGACATCTCCGACGTCTCCCACCTCACCCTCCCGGAGCAGCCCGACCTCGATTCAGCATGAGAAACGGCCGCACCCCCCAAACAACCCGAGGAATCTTCCCTCGACACATTCCCTAAGAAGGTGGGGGAACCGTCTATCACCAACAGGAAAGCAGACAAAAAAAGGACCGCCAAATCCCCGTCCATGCACACCAGGTCCGCGGTGAAGCGATCCAACCAACCCCTACCAAAGCTCCATTTATGCTGAACATTCTCTCATGGGATGTGCGTAGTCTAGCGAACAAACCAACGATGAGAAGAATCACCAGCCTTAAGAAAACCCACAAGATCGACATCTTGATCATCGTCGAACCCAAAATCTCATACGAGAGACTTAAATCCATTTAACTACAGTTAGGCTTTCACTCGGCCATTGCCGGAAGATACGACATATGAATTCTCTGTTCCAAAGCCGTCAAAATCGGTATCATCCAAGATTCCAGTCAAGTCCTGTCTTGCTGGATAGAACATCCTTTAAACCCAAGCATGCCATCCTTTCTGCAGTCCACGGTAGTTGTGACATTGCGGAATGCAGACACCTATGGAACGACCTCTTGAACACCAACCACCACAACCGCAACCTCCCATGGCTTTGCATCGAAAACTTCAACGATATCACTTGCAGAGAAAAGAAGATCGAAGGCCGCCTTCCCCCACTATCCGCCATGTAAGACTTCAACAACTTCATCTTCAACTCCCACCTCACCTCCCTTCCGTTCACCGGCAACGCATTCACCTGGTACAACATACGGGAAGCGATCGACGGCAATTCTTTCGCCTTGATAGGACGTTAATGAACAACCAGTGGCTTGATACGGGGACTAATTCCAAGCTCTCTCACCTTAACGCCAACGAATCTGACCATGCCCCCCTGCTGGTTGGAAACACTAGCACTTCCAACCATTCCAGAAAGAGCTTCCGCTTCCTGGACTTCTGGAGCGAGCACCCCCAATTCTTAGGGGTCGTCACGGAAGCGTGGAACAACACGGACTCCATAGAACCCCTCAATCGCGTGACCATTAAGCTCCAGGCTACGAGAAAAGCTCTGACAGTATGGAGCAAGCAAGCCTATGGAGACATCTTCCAAGCCATTCGTGAGACGGAAGACGATATAACTCGGGCTGAAGCAAAATACATGGCCGACTGCTCGCCTGATACTAGGAAGATGCTAAATCTTACCAAAGCCATTCTCAAATTTAGGCTGAAGATTGAAACCGATTTTTGGAAGCAGAAAGCGAGGATCAAATGGGACAACGAGGGGGACAACAACTCTGGCTTCTTCCATGTCTGCGTCAACGGACGAAGACAAAAACTTACCCTCTACTAGATTGGCGCAGACAACGGCACCAGCATCACAGATCAAAAGGGTATCCAAGAAGAGGCCACGAAGTTCTATTCTAGACTTTTCTTCAAGGAGACGGTTCTTAAAGACGACACCTTTCTGAACGAGGTTCCCCCTTATCGGCGACACAGTCAATCTTCGGCTTGAACAGCCTCCCTCGAAAGAAGAAGTGAAAGAAGCAGTCTGGGCTCTCAATGAGCACAGCACCCCATGGCCAGACAAATTTTCGGTGGTTTTCTTCTGCACTTGTTGGGATATCATCAAGACCGACATCCACAATACGGTATCCGCCTTCCTCCAGGAAGCAACCTACCCAGAGCCATCTCGAGCACCAACCTCATCTTCATCCCAAAGAAAGACAACCCCGAGACATTC